>CM061062.1:249910970-249947518 GCA_030762895.1 Sophora flavescens
ACGATACATACATCACATAATCATATAAGCAAGTTAAATCATGCATATACATAACATAACAGTGTTATATCAAAGTGGTCTCAAACCCGCACAAATCAATCTTTGAAAATATGCATGACACTTCAATATCGGGCTCTAACTTAATCTCATGAGATATAAACACCGTTTTCCACGGAGAAGAATTAGAGTTGGTCATTCTCTAGTCCATTGGGCAGTTGCCTCCATACCCTCATGCATTTAAGGTCTCGGGATTCGAGCAACGCCACATGTGCCTCTGAACCGGGTTACATGGATTGACTCCCGGATACCACCTTGTATCCGATATATAAGAAAGCACGTTTTCTGGGGAAATGCACATGAGAAAATATTTTATTCAAAAGGTTTTCTTTGTGTTCATTATTTTTCGATGTGGCAACCAAAGCTAACGACTTAATCATCATTTCCCCATCACTTGAAACCTAGAAATATAGGACACACAAATCCGAATGGTCAATCACAACGTCCGAGACCAATGCCGCAATCAAGGGTTGTGGTCATATAAATCACTTATGCTTTTATTCATGCTTCAAACTTAACATGATAAGGACAATAACCCACAAAAACAAAAATCAGAACGCACGTCCCCGATTTCGAGAATTGGACTCTCACCCGTAACATCATGAATAGGACTCATGGCCCCGAATTAACACTAATCCAAGATCACGTGCGTATAATCGAATACTAGAGGCGACGCCTCGCGTACTAGATTCTCTTTCTAAAGTACTTATTTTTCGCTTAGTGAAAATCAAACTCAAAACCGAATCCTTGATAACCTATCCGAGCTATCGGAAAGTTTCTAAAACATTTAGGAGAAAACCTTTTCTTTGAAAATCTTTTATAAAGCATCTTTGAAATACTTTTATCTTTGAAAATCCCCAATAGGATATTACCAAATAATCTTGAAAGTTTTCACTTGAAGACACATAGTTCGAAAAGGATTTTTCTCTTGTATAACAATAGTTCACCAAAACCATTTCAACATTTAAAACAAGTACTTGAAGTTAATGAGATTTTGGAAAAGAACACAAACCCTTTCATATTCAAAGCTTACTAAGGTTTTTAATCCTTATAACAGTTGAGCACAGACACAAGTCTGGTGATAGTGTGATTTTACATTATATTTTCTTTAAACTTTTACATGCATTTTACATATAGATTAGGCATTCTTTATTTGATTTTAGTTAGATTTTCCCTTGGAACGGGTGAAGCGGTGTTGTGCTGTTGTTTTGCAGGAATTCATGATTAAATGCCCAAGGTTTGGCCATGATGAAGATTGGTTGATTTAGAGCCTTAAAAGTGAAGAAAATGACCCAAACAGAGCCCATCACGGCCTAGCCGTGATGCCCATCACGGCCATGATCGAGCAAAACCGAAAAGGCGTAAAGGATGAAGTCGAGTCTGTCACGGCCTAGCCGTGATATACATCACGCCGTGACCCAAAACCACCACAAGTCGAATCCATCACGGCTTGGCCGTGATGGAGATCACGGCGTGAACAGGAGGGCTCGCGACACGAGCAAATGCTCGCCACGCGAGAGCAAAAGTTGCCAAATCGCCAGAGACGGAATCCGCCACGGCCTGGCCGTGATGGCCATCTCGGCCGTGACGCGCAGAAAGCGGGCTATTTAAAGAAACGTAATGCATGTAACTAAGGGAGTTTTTGGAGCAGAGAAAAGGAGGCAGCCCGCAGAAACCCTGGGGACGATTCTTGGTGACCGTGGTGGCTGGGTTCATCCTTCCATGGAGTGTTTCCCTTCTTCCATCTTAGTATCTTTCCTTTTCCCTTCTCCTTTGATGATGTGTAACTAAACTCCCATTGTTGGTGTTAGGGTAGCCATTTCTGATTTCTCATGTATATGACTTGATATTGCAATATGGTTTTTACTTCATTATTGAGTGATTGATTCTCTGTGCTTAATGCTTGTTGTGGCTAGCACCCCCATGACTTGATATGTGTTTTGGTATGCAATGGGACGTTCGTATCATAACCGGAATTGAGATCAATCACCTAATAAGCCTTGTATCTAGGAATGGAACTAGGTTTATTAGCAATCGTGTAATCCCTAATCATAATGCAAATTCATTAATCTAGGCCACCTAAGGAATTAGGGTCTATTAGTGGATTTAGGCTCTTGCCATCCGAGGGATCGGGGTTTGAGTAATTTAGTGGAATGATTGTCATAAATGAAGTAGAAACTGTTTCTGCCTCCTTTCATTGCATGAGAATGAAGTTTGGTGAACCTAATCCCAACATCTTTTATCATATTTAAAACCCATCTTTTATTGCCTTCCAAGTGTTTGAGAAAAGTACAAAAAGAGTTTGTTTTTCTTATGTTGTTAGTTCTAGCTTTTGTTAGTTTAGAACTCTCTTCAATCCAAGAATCCGCTTAGATAGTAATTGGTTTGGTATGTGTAAGTACTTGTAGCAGTCCCCGTGGATACGATAAACCGGGTCTTATCACCGTATTACTTGCACGATCGGGTATACTTGCTCAGAACCGTCAACATCCGGCTTAGCAAACTTTCAATCAACAACAAGATATATTCTCAGCTCAATGCTAATATCATAGTTGAAAGAAGTTCATCATAGATATGCATTATAACATTTAGAACAACCACAGTTCAACATCGATAATAGCATAACAATTCAAGTACATTAGGTAACCAAGTAAGCTCAATCAACATATAAATATCCAGCTAAACACATACACACATGCATACAGTTATTGAATATCTTTAAGAAATCCCCTCTTACCTCATGTCGGAGTTAAGAGTTTTGGATTTGAAAAGAAGGTTCAAGAACGCCTCGCTTCTCCGACGATGGAAGTCTAAGGTTACCAACATAAAATCCGGAATTAAAAAATCAACTCGAGAATACTAACCACAAGGTATAGGTTCGGTTCATACAATAAACTAGGATTAGGGGTTTCTGAAATTTATGCGATTCTTGGATTTATGATCCTTAAGTGCTAGAAGTTCATAAACAACAATCTTTTAACAAAGTTGAATTAAAAATCCCACTAAGTACTTGACTTAGGGTTTCGCCAAGCATAGGTAAATAGTCTAGGAATTTCTAAACTTTCCAATCTCTTTAGGTTAGCATCCATACATAGTAAGGAGCTTGAAACCATGATCATTTCGGAAAATGGAAAAATCAAATGTCGAGACCATATACTCCTAGGTTCGGCCTTAACAAGTTTGTGAGGTTAGAGATCTTTAAATCATCCAATCTTTTGGACATAGCATCCTTTAACATGATGGAGCTTTAATCCATAATCATCTTGGAAAACAAAATAAAATAACACATCCTAGGTCAAATGTTACATTGGCCATCATAGTAAAATAAAGCAAGAAAATATTTTAAACTTTCCAATCACTTAGACATAGCATCCTTTAAAATAAGGAGCTTTTTAGTCCATGATCACTTTGGAAAACAAAACTCAACATCTTTGCCATAGCCATTTAAGGTTTCGGCCTTTTCAAGAAATAGGGGTTAGAAATCTTCAAACTTTCCAATCTCTTGGACTTAGCATCCTTCTAAATCAAGGAGTCTTAATCCATGATCATTTTGGAAAACAAAACTTAAACACCATTGCCTTAAAACTCATTGGTTTTGGTCTTTACATAAAATAGGGTAAAAATCTTTAAACTTTCCAATCACTTAGACATAGCATCCTTTAACATTAGGGAGCCTTGGTCCATGATCATCTTGGAAATGAAACTCAAATACAAACTCATACATGTAAAAGTTGAAACAAGATTCACCTAAACCATATACATGGTTTCGGCCTCCTTAGGAAGAAGGGGTTAGGAAACTTTGTTTTACACAACCTTTTAGTATGTGATAGTATGAGTAAATACAAGAATATAGAAAGTGGTTTCAACTCAAAAGGATTTTACTACCATTTTTGAGAGGTTTTAGAAGTTAAAAGCACATAAAGGACATATGAAGAAAAATTTGAAATAAAAGATGAAACTTTGAAAAAGAACTACATAGAAGTATTACCCTTAAAAAGATGAACAACTTTGATGAAGAACTCTAAGAGAAAAGCTTGATAAAAATGTAAACATTGTAAGAGAGAAGAAGAATAAGAAATGTAGTAAAGTGTAAATGTGAGAAATGGAGGAAAGTGATGAAGTGTGGAAATGAAGAATGTTCATAGGGAGTGAGAGGAGAGGGTCACGGTTTTGGGAGAGGAAGAAAGAAGAGAAGAAAAAAGGTGGGTTGCTTGTAGAGAGGATAAGGAGTTAAGGTGATGTGATGTGATTGGAGAGAGAAAGATGAAAAAGTGAGATGAAAAAAGTCATGATTCACCTTTTGTGGTATGTCATAACCTTCACATCAAGTCACTTCATCCTCTTGATGGTCTGCTCCATATGCGTATCGGTGGCTTCCCGATCGTATTTCCCGACGATTTCGCCCGGGAAATCCCTAAGATTTGGCCCCGAACAAGATTTTTCGAAAAATTCCAAACCCACACAAAACATCATAAAAACACTAACTGTCTCATTCACGAATTAAAATTTTGCCTCTTAACTCAGTAAACTTGTAATTGGCAAAGTGATAACCTGCATCGATTTTACATCAATTTTCGACTAAAATTTTACAGGTGACTTCATACGGTAAAACAACACAAGAAAATGATTTTATTTTAAATAAAGTCATCCTCTGGATTTTATCAAAAATAAACACATTAAAGCATGTATTTACTGATAAAGAAGCATACGAAAAACAGGGTGTTACAGAATGCTGAATTGGATTTTTAGATAAGCATATAGCACTTCGGAATTATCACACCATACGGATATGTTAGGTTCATAAATAGAGTAATCCTCAAGTTGATGTTTTACCCATAAGAGTTGAGAGCAACAACTAGCAGCTGAGATGTATTCTCGCTTAAGTAGTAGACGGTGTAATAGTTGTCCGCCTCTTGTTTGACCATGAGACTAAGCTTGATCCAATGAAATGACATCCTCCCATTGGTGCTTTTTCTTTCTATTCTGTCTCCAGCCAAAATCAGCATCACAATATCCAACTAATATGTATTCTTTTGAGCTTAAATAAAGCAAACCAAGATTAGTAGTGTCAAGCAAATATCTAAATATTCTTTTAATAGCCTTAAGATCGATTCTCTAGGATCAGATTGGAATCTAGCACACATTCAAACACTAAATTGAATGTCAAGGTCTTGAAGTTAAGTACAGTAGAGAGTCAATCATACCTCTTGTAGACAATTTGATCTTCCTTTTACCTTCATCATCTTTGCTTAGTTTTGCATTGGGTTGCATAGGGGTTTTCATGAGCTTTACATTTTCCATTTTGTATTTCTTGAGTATCTCCTTGGTATACTTTTGTTGATGGATGTAAATTCCATCACTTGTCTGCTTGATTTGTAATCCAAGGAAGAACTTCAATTCTCCCATCATGCTCATCTCAAATTCAGCTAGCATTAGATTTGAAAATTCCTTGCACAACTTTTCATTAGTTGCTCCAAAAATAATATCATCAACATATATTTGAACTATAATAAAGTCTTTTTTAGAGCATTTCTTGAACAGAGTATTGTCTACTTGTCCTCTAGTAAAACCATTATGCATGAGAAAAAAACTCGAGTCTATCATACCATGCTCTAGGTGCTTGTTTCAAACCATATAATGCCTTTTTAAGTTTGAAAACGTGATCTGGTTTATCAAGTATCCTCAAAACCAGGGGTCGTTTAACATACACTTCTTCTTCAATTATACCATTTAGAAAATCACTTTTTACATCCATTTGAAATAGGGTAATTTGGTGTTGTGCATCATATGACATTAAAATGCATATGGCTTATATTCTAGCTACGGTGAAAAGGATTCGATATAACAAATCCATATTTTCTTCGGCCAAAGCGGCAACACTAATGGTCCAAACAGATCCATGTGTAACAACTGAAGATGTCGAGAGATTGATACTTGGTGTTTATATTTGAAACTTCATTTTATCTGTTTACCTCTTTGACATGCATCACACAAGACATCTTTCTTAAAACTAATGTCAGGCAATCCTCTCACAAGGTTATTCCTTTTTAATTTAGAAATTAGTTTCATACTAGCATGTCCTAGTTTCTTATGCCATAACCATCTCTCATCCTCTTTAGACATCGGACATGTTACACTTTGATCCGAGAGATTAGACGAGTTCAATCTTATAAAGATTTTGTTGCCTTTTAGCTGAAAAGAGGGTTTTGCCACAACAGTCTTTAACTATGCATACATCCTTGGTAAAGGAAACATCAAATCCACTATCACATAATTGACTTATGCTAAGCAAATTGTGTCTTAATCCTTTAACCATAAGAACATTAGATATAGAGGGAGAGCGGGTTTACCACCAATAGTACCAATTCCTATAACTTTTCCTTTCTGATTGCCTCCAAAGGCAACCTGTCCTTCTTTCTTAAGTTGGAGGTCTAGGAACATAGACTTTCTCCTATCATATGACACGAGCAACCACTGTCCAGGTACCAGCAGTGGTGTTTTCTTTGTCTTGTTGAGGACATCTACAACAAAAATTATTTGATCTTTAGGTACCTATATTTTTCTGGGTCCTTTTCTCATTAGTTCTAGGAGTGCGTGAAGACTTCCTTCTTTTCTCGTGAATACAATTGGACATAACATGTCTAGTTTTTCCACAGAAATTCTGAGACAGGTGTAGATTTGGTTCTGATTGACTTAATGAGATACCAGTAGAAGCTTTAGTTGATACTTTATGATGTGTCTCGATGGACATATCCAATACCTTCTTTGTTAAGAGAGTGCCTCCGACTGACCAAGTAGCTTATTCGGATTGTCTCGCCATTAAAAAATTTGGCAAGATCGAAGTGATCTCTTCCACTTTCTATTGAAGTTTTTCAACTTCTTGGGATGGTGATGTTTCACTTGAGATCTTAGCTTCATTAGACTTTTGGTCTTGACTCCATTGTTCTCTTTAGTGACTTCTCACACTCTTGAGATTTCGTTTATGCTCACCTTGGTGAGATTTACATACTCTCTCTTGAGGATTTGAAGGCCTTAGATAAGCGAGTTGGTTTCCTCCAAACAACTCATAGGCATCAAGTAATTCCTCATAGTCGGGATGTACCTCATTCATCCGAGTCCGAGTCAGATTGGCCATCAACGAGAGATTGGCTTCTTCCTCTATTTCTTCATCAGAATATGTTGACTCCAGATCCTCACAAGTAGCCATCATTCCTTTCTTCTTCTTCTTGAAGAATTTCTTAAAAGGGGCCTTCTTGAGTTGAGGAAATTCAGTCTTGATACGATCAGGCTTCTTGCACTCATAGCATAAAATTGAACTTTTGTCTGTTGAAGTGGATTCTTTGAACTTCTTGTCTTTGTTGAAACTTATGAATGGCTTATCCTTCTTGAACTTGTTTTTCTGCAGGAGAAAGTTTAGCTTCCTGGTCAGGAGAGACAATTCTTCATCACTTTCAGAATCCTCGAGTTGGGACAGTGGAGCATCAACTGGATGACTAAATGCCGCCTTGAGCCTTGGAAGCTTTTGCTAACTTTTTGATCAACTTTTAGAGCAATTGACTTGCCCTTCTTTGGTGCAACTTCGTCTCCAAGTTCTTGCTCATGAACAAGTGAGTGTTCTAAGAAGTTCATCCATAGTCAAGGTAGTGAGATCCTTGGCTTGAGAAATAGCAGATGACCAAAGGTCTCCACTTTTTTTGGTAGAATTCTCGAGAATCTTTCCAACCTTCTCGAATTGGTGTAGACTTTGCCAAGAGATTTTAAACCGTTGACTATAGTTTGAAATCTTCCTATCATTTGAGCAAATGATTCTCCTTCCTCCATGACTAACAGTTCATACCTTCCCGACAAGTATGTCAATCTTTGACTCTTTGACTTTGGTTGTTCCTTCATGTGTGACAACTAAAGTGTCCCATATTTCTTTGGCGGAGTCACAAGCACATACCTTCTCAAACTCCTCGGGACTTAGAGCACAAATGATGTTATATCTAGCTTTGTGGTTCAGCTCCCATTTTGTCTTTTCTGCAGTAGTCCACTGAGCTTTAGGCTTGTCAGAGTCCTCATCATTCTTGGGAATGAATGGACCAGCTATAATGACATCCCAGAGATCATAGTTTGTAGATAGAATGAACCATTGAAATCTATCGTTCCAATAGTTGTATTTTTCTCCATTGAAGTAAGGAGGTCTAGTTAGGGAAGCTCCTTCAGTCTGGTGACTTCCACTTGAACTACCTCCAGCAATCATGTCTATTCTTCATGACCTTTTACCTCTACACTGTTTGACGCTCAACCCAGAGGCTGAGCTCTGATACCAACTGAAATAGTCAACTATAAACACGAGAAGGGGGGTTGAATTGTGTTTATCAGAATTTAAACAAAGTTGAAAACTTTTCTCATACAGAAGCTTGGTTCAGACTAGTGGAAAGATACTGGTCGGGCAAGTGATCTGTCGATGAAATTTTAACGATGACTTAGGCAAACACACCACTTAATAAACAGATAAGAAAACTAAATCAACTAAAGAGTTTACAAGGAAATAGAGATTGACACAGTTATTTATCCCGGTCCACTCTTCAAAGCAAAGAGCTACGTCCAGTCCTTGGAAGCACCGAGTTTTATCCACTATAGCTGATCAGTTATGGACTCCAAGTATTGTTTGCACACCTAGCCTCTTTGGGCTCCAAGACAAGTATTCTTTGCACACCTAGCCTCTTTGAGGCTCACTCAGATTTGTTTGAGAAATTTGGTTTGTAATAAATACAACTTCAAAGCAGACAGATCTTTCACTAACACTCAAAGAGTGGTTTAAATGTAAAGCTTTGGAAAGTCACGTAATAACTTCAAATGATTGAAGAATACAGAATGAAAGAATGAAGATATTAATGCACAGAGTAATGGCTCTTTAATGCTATATGTGTTCTCTATGTCTTCATCTTCAATGACTTCTGTATTTATAGCCTTCAAGCATTTAAAATCCGTTAGAGACATTCCCTCAGATGTTGGCTTCAAGAAGAACTTCATTAAATGCAATATAGTCGTTTTGGGCAGCCATAAATCAATAGGAACGTTGGTTGTACTCTAACTTGAAGGATCATGGCTTTATGCATCGTGAAACAACCATATCAGAGTTGTGCAGAGAGCTTTTTGTACTTTGCTTGAGTATAATTCCCTTTTCGTTCAAGGACCAGAGGTACTAGGGAATAAAGCACGTTGGAAGCATTCTTTAACTAGTCTTTGGTTCCCGATATCCGAGGTTGCTTGAGAGAGTAACTTTTGTTTTTTCGATGGAGTAGGAGAGAAGGCTTCGAGTCTCTTTACGATGGGATAGCCAACAAAAGCTTGTTTGGTCCTTGATTCTTCAACGGGTAACCTCAAGAATATTTGATCCTAACTCCGGAGCTAATTGACATTTTGGAAAGGAATGGTTAGTACGGAGTTTCATATATGACCACTTTCGGGCACCATGTGTGGCTATCATGGCACACAAGGCTCAAATCATAATCTTATTGTGCGTACTATCATAATCACATGTGTTCTCAACTCTCGTGGAACAACGGGCTCTTTATGAAACCTCTACTACTAGGAAGCTTGGCTTCCTTGGTACAACGACCTTTCCGAACATAGTATCAACTATACGATTAGGAAAAATTGTCCGAATACGTACAATTGCTTTATCCATCGGATAATGATGTGTGCGTTCGGTAAAGTATGTACGGATTCGTCGCCAAGTAATAAAAAGATCGACCTACGAGACCGTGATCTCAAATCACAACTAATTATTAAATCGATAAAATTGGACTGTAAAAAAGGGATTTTGGAAAGGTTTTGATTTTTGTAATAAGAATTAACCGAGAAAATCAAATGCAATCAATTAAAAGAAAGTAATTTAAACAGGGTTTTTCAAATCTAAAGAGGTTCCTAGGAATTGGGTTACCAACAAGATTGTTTATGTTACTAAATTGACTACCCCTTGTTAATTATCTAAATTGCTTTGAAGGCGAATTTATCCTAAATAAGTTAATGCTCCCTCTCGGATTGCAAAAACCATGCCCAATTAAACCAACCCCTACTCTCGTGGTAGCTGAATTTAGATTGAACCCTTTAAGCCTTGTGACAATTCGTTAATTAATCCTCGAAGGACAGCTTCTAACTCTCGTGATTTAAGTCCTAAGTCCGATTCTATAGATCCGATACCTAAGTTCACCACTAGGTTCCTCCTTAGAATATCTACAACACGCAAATAAGTGGCCACCGAATTTATGAGTAATTAAAACAATAGAAATCAGATCTAAAGCAAAATCGAAATTAACAAAGGTAAAGCATCAATTCATAACATAAATCAGATCTTGGGCACACAGCCCTAATCCCTAGAAATAAAGCTACTACTCAAGTATTGCCATGGTGATGACAAGCTTGGTTAACAACATCATGAAATAAAAAATGCAGAGAAGAGAAGAAGAAGAAGAAGAAGAAGAAGAAGAAGAAGAGAAGAAGAAGAAGAAGAAGAAGAGAAGAAGAAGAAGAAGAAGAAGAAGAAGAAGAAGAAGAAGAGAGATCCTAAAAATTTGCCTAAGTGGTAGCCCAAAAGTCCTCTCTAGTCTCTCGCCTAATTTCCTTATTTATAGATTAAGGTAATTTGAATCCCAATCAAACACAAATTCGGATCAAATCAGTTTCTTCAAATCCAAATATTGCGCGTCACGACCGTGATGGCCATCACGGCAGCCGTGACGGATTCGACCTTGGGCGTTGCTTCAGCGATTGGTCCGTCACGGCGTGACCACCATCACGGCTAGGCCGTGATCGGTTATCCTGTGAGGGTCTGGTTCAGCTGATATGTCACGGCCGTGATGGACATCACGGCTGGCCGTGCCCGGATTCGACTTTAGCCTTCTTCTTTTCGGTTTTGCTCGATCATGGTCGTGATGGCTGTCACGGCTAGACCGTGATGGGCTCTGTTTGCCTCATTTTCTTCACTTTTCAAGCCCCATCTTCATGCAAGCTCCATCATGGCTAATCTTGAGCATTTTGATCCTTAATTCTCCTGCACAACAACACCACAAAACCGCCTTACCCGTTCCAAGGTAAAAACTAACCAAAATCAAATTAAAAATGCCTAAACTATATGAAAATGCATGCAATATGATAAGGAAATATGAGGTGAAATCACACTCATCAGATAACCTCATGATTCCTCCAGAATCCATTTGATGTCAATCTCTCGATGAAGGATATTCTTGGGTACAAAACATCGACTAACATTAATCCACAGTTCTCAAACAGACTTGTCATGTTTGTGTAAAGATGTTTTAAGGCACTTTCTAATGTAGTCTTTCTCTTGGCTTCCAAGAAATTAAATAACTCTTAGTCCATTAAAATTTATGGAGGTATGGATAATGAATTATCCACACTTTACAAGAGATGGTCTTGCTTCACCATAAGTCATAAATCATTAAGTTCATATTTTCACTAAGTCATTCATGACTTAGGTTTTCCATTTACTTGAAATACTAGTCTTCAAGACTAAAATTCTCTTTTGTCTCAAAACTAAAACCTTTGGTTAAAACCAAACCATTTTCAAATCAGATTCCATCAAAGTACATAAGTACGAAATTCCTCGAGAACAATTTCTTGAAAAACATCAAAACTCTTAAAATATCGTTTTACCGTTTTTTACTGTTTTTCAACTTTAATTCCATATTTTCAAAAAGATAATCATTTTCTCAAATCCTTCACTTTCGTAAGTTACCATACTTACGTTAAAGTATTAAAATATCGATTTCAAACTTTACATCATAGTTTTATCACAAGTCTTTAAAAATGCTTGATGACGTTTCCGCTTTTTACTGGTTTTAGGCCCAAAAGCCATACTTTTGAAAATATGGTTATTCACCTCAAATCTATTACTCATCTAGGTTATAATACTCATAATAAGATGTTCGAAATACTGATTTTACTATTTCCTTTCCATATATACAAAATTCCTAAAAAAATTGACCGAACGTCGTGAAATTTGTAAAACGCGTAAATCTTTTTTCAACGATTTTACACTATAATAGTCCAAAACTCATTTAGGAGTTTTAGAACAGTTTAATAGGTACGAAAAACAGTCTCTCACTGTCCAGTTAAATATATTTTCGAAAATTGCAATTTAACCCTAAACTTTCATTAAATGCAAAAGATCCTTATTCCCTTAATTTAACCTTAAAACTTTTTATTCGTAACTTCAAATCACACCAAACCAACTTCTATATAAATATTTATGCAGTCACCATAAAAATTTCAGAAAATACATTTCTGCCCCAAAATTTTACAATATTTACAAAAAGGCCCTTGTTTAGTAAAAAACTTACAAGATATCAGTTGGCCTAGTGGTCAATGGATGCGTCTTGTCAACCTTCAAGTACTGTATTCAAGTCTTCCTCTATTTAGTTGGGTGAAGTGTAATACAGATGGGGCTGCCTTGGGGTGTCCTGGTCGAGCATCTTGTGGTGGCATATTCAGGAATAAGGATGCGGATGTACTTGGTTGTTTTTCAGCCAACATTGGTGAATCTAATGCTTTCAAGGCTGAACTGATTGGTGCCATGCTTGCAATTGAGCTGGCCAATGCAAAAGGTTGGAATCATCTTTGGTTAGAATGTGATTCTCAATTGGTAATCTCGGCCTTCAAGAATATCAACGTTGTTCCTTGGCGTCTTAGAAATAGATGGTCCAATTGTCTGTCTATAGCTAGGAATATGAATTTTGCTTATTCTCATATCTATAGAGAGGGCAATAGTTGTGCTGATAAACTTGCCTCTCATTGCTTGTCTATTCAGGGTTTTTTTTTGTGGGATTCTTATCCCCCTTCATTGGGGAAGACCTCTTTCGTAATAGGAATGGTCTTCCCAATTTTAGATTTAGTTGATTTTTCATGGGTTTGGATTATGCCCCCCCATGCTTTGTTGTTCCCTTTGTTTATTATTAATAAATCGGGTATGCTGCAGATGATTGTTAGTGGTTGAGGTGCCAACCTAGTTGGGATGTCGTCCACTATTGTGATGCCTATGCATGCCTTTTAAGCATAAAAAAAAAAAAAAACCTCAAACCATTTTCTATGGTCTTATCTTATCATTCACTTCAACTATGTGACATATTTTTATATTTATAGCGCGATCTGAAATTTTCCGGAAATTGTATAAAAGTCCGTAATGACTTATAAATTCATATCTTTTTAACATACATATCCAAATCTATCCAAATCAATTTATATATTCCTATATACTCATTCAATCCTTATAAAAATTATGCAAACTAATTAAACCCTCATGGAACTCCCCTCAAGCATTATGGCCGAATGGCCTCAAATAATTATATTAGGTATTTTTATTAACAAATCAAGCAAATAACAATTAAGGTTCCCACTAGAGATCATTAGAACCAAAACAATCATATGGCATATCATGCCACAATCAAGTAGAAAGTTTTTCGAGTTTTAGAACGAGAAGAGGTCGAATTTGGTATGGTTTCTGGGAGTCAATGGAGCTTTTCTTTGTGTTCTTAATGAAGAAGAAGAAAATGTCTAAGTGTGGGGAGTGGAAGCCACGAATTGGCTAGGTGTGGAGGGGTTTTCCATGGGGGTGTTCGCAGATTGGATTGGATCGGTTTTGAGCTAAAAAGCCATCCGATCCAATGATGAAAATAATATGCGGTTTGGATTGGATCGGTTTGTTTCCTTTAAAAAATTGATCCGATCCAATCAAATACGTTTGGATTGGATTGGATAATTCGATTTTTTTTCGTACTTTAATTTTTTTTCTTATGTCAAGTGTCATTTCTACTTATTTAATAGTAGACAAAGGATAGTCTTCAGTTTAAATTGGGAGTTTGGGAAAAAAAATAAATATTGATATTTTTTGACACGTTCTCTTATGTTAATTCTCTATATCTACTCCCACTTATCCTATTATTTTTTTCTTGAATCGGCTACAAATAAGTTGTAGCTAATTATTTTTTCAAATTTGCTTAATTGATCTCATATTTTTCATGTTTACTCAATCAAGTATATATATATATATATATGTGTGTGTGTGTGTGTGTGTGTGTGTGTGTGTGTGTGTGTGTGTGTGTGTGTGTGTGTGTTATGCATCAAAACTTTTAGTAAAATATAAGTTCAAGACTTTAATATTAAAGAGAATGAGAAACTTAAAAGTATGAAAACCAATTTTTAAGTATGAGTAATACTATAATTTCAAAAATAATAGTATATGTATATAAGAGATCGGTTTGGATTGGGTTGGATTGGATTTCACTAGAGGATCCAAAATCCAATCCAATCCAATAAATTTTCAGCTATTTGAGTTTTCGGTTTATTCGGTTTTTTCGTTTTTCGGTTCGGTTTTGCGGTTTGAATTGGTTTGGATCCGAGACGCCCCGACGTCTCATTATAGAAAACCAAAAAAAATATTAAGACCTAATTTCATTATTATCGTTAAGCTAATATATTAAAACAGTGGAAAAAGTAAAAAAAAAACCCTTAAAACATACACAACATATATACATACATACATAACATATACACCTCAAGACCTGATACAGAACAGTAGAGGGAATCCCATCAGTCGGATCCCAAAATGTACAAACTAATAATCAAACAAATAAAAACAACATCCTAAAGTGACAAGACGCACTGGCCATAGACTCTCAGACTCAACTATGAGGATCCACCGCTCGTCCTCCAACGTTTGGCTCATACGAGGTCCCATCAAGATCCTCCATAGCTGGCTCCCCATAGGATCTTCTCATCACGATCACAAAAAAGATGCAATATAGAGAAGACAGGATAAGAAACCATATAACATCAAACGTGGAAAGGGTTTAGCTACATTTAATTAAATAACGGCACACTAAACATCCATCTCCCAAGTATAAATATATGTAACACAATGATCCTCAATTCACATCTAGGATCTTTCCTCCATCCTCCATCATGATGCAATGCAAATGCTGTATGAATAATCCCCTCAGGTATCAGCCATATCCCGGATATCACAACAATATAATCGACACGTCCCGAGTTCCCGGCGCACACCCCTCGTCCCCACGGATGGAGGGTGCCCACGCAAAGCAATGGCACTATAGCTACACAACCCGGTGCACACCTCTGGACGACAATCTAGGATGCTCATGCAATGCATGAACTATAGCTACGACTAAAATGAAATCATCTCTGGACGGTCTGCC
The DNA here is from genome assembly GCA_030762895.1 of Sophora flavescens. NCBI lineage: Eukaryota > Viridiplantae > Streptophyta > Magnoliopsida > Fabales > Fabaceae > Sophora > Sophora flavescens. Next base: position 249,926,249 of record CM061062.1, read on the forward strand.
ATTAGCCTATCCTCGGGAATTCTCCCTCCGAGGCAGAGACCCCATACGACCATGTTTCACGTCCACACGATCATGTTTTAGGTCCCTCATATCACAAACCATGTTTCAGTCCTCCTCCTAGTGCCCCTAACCGCTCATCATAACCTCATAAATAACCTCGAATAAAATAATTTCATCTCATCAACCTCATCATTATATTTCAAAAATCATCTCGGTTAGGCACTACTTTCACATATCATATGCAATCCCCAATACATCCTCATGTCTCCACATAACTTGTAACTTACTCAACCTCTAAGCGCAATCATATATAACACTCATCATATCATGACAATCATCATCATGTTATCCAAAATCATCATCATATATCATCATGTCTATAATATCATTTCCAAATAATAACCACCAAAATATAATAATAATAATAATAAAAATAATAATAATAATAATAATAATAATAATAATAATAATAATAATAATAATAATAAGTATAAGCACTTTCAAAAATAATTACAACACTCATGATATCATACATCAAGTACCAAGTTCAAATCAACTAGCCAAACAGCAATCATCACGTAATAAAATAATATATATATATATATATATATATATATATATATATATATATATATATATATATACACACACATATATCTATATATACACACACACACACATATATATATATATATCTATATATATATATATATACACATAGATATATATAGCGTAACGACGATACACACACACTTTCTATAGCATCAGCGGTCCCACTGAGTAGTCCCCAATGTGGTATAGACATTGTCCACTTACTTGCTCTCTGTAGGGTTTGGATCACCCTACGCCATTATCTAATTAAATATAATCGCGCCTGCTTCCGACGTTAAATAGTTTATTTCCCCACTGGGAGAGTCGCTCGCTACACGGAACGAGGACGAAACGAACTAAAACGAAGCATCCTCGAAACTCCTCGATCTCTGCCTCACCTAGAAATAGGGTCTCCGAGCCTCAAAATCCACCTACGACTCACATTAAAAAAGACACATTGTAAGGAACTCAAAATTGCCAGCAAATACCACCAAATCCGCCACTAATTTGACCTCATATATCACAATCCAGACATTTTATTATAAAATTGAACGGTGAGATTATAGAACTACCTTCCTTTTACCTTCTCCAAAAATTTAAGCTCGATCCAATGGTGGATGAGCCGGGATGAACCTCACAAGATGACTGTCCTGGAGCTACCCGAGTTAAACTCAACTCCAACTTCTAGGCTGAATAACTCATACTGGGAATGGTACAGAATTTACAACCGTTAAATATGAAGAACTACTAGCTTAGAACCTCCATGTCAAATTTGGACACAATCCAACCGGAGGATGAAGGCTTGGTGATGATTTCTCCCGAAACCTGCTCCAGCTCCTAAAGCTCTCAACAATGGTGTTTTGGGGTTCTTCAATGATCTCCCTCTCTTATTCTCTAATTCTCTATCTAAATCTGCCCCCTCTCTCTCTCTAGAACTCTCTGGCTTTTCTTCTTTCCAACTCTCAGGTCTTCTTCTCTGCTTTCGGTTTCAAAAGGCTCAAGTGAAATCACTTGAGCCCTTTTTATTTTTTTCAAATTCTCGGCACTCACGCTCGGCGCGTGAGTTTACCCACGGGTGTGGGAGAATCCACCAGCATGCTTGCATGCGTGCCACATAACCCGCCATGTGTCCTCATGCATGACACCACTTTCCCACGCTCGCTGTCAACTCCCTCACGCTCGCCGTGGCCTCCCGTCTCGCAACGTTGACTTCGCACGTTTCTTGCGTTCGAGCTCGTTTGAGTCCGAAATTTGAGTTATAGGATCATCAAGACCTAATAAACAATCTCAAAACATAAAAAATGCCTAATCTCAACTCTAACTCCAAATTTCTTGTTTCACACTCACGTCCCATCTGACGATAATCTGGGAAAACCCTAAGTTGTTTTCACGTTCAAACTCGGTCGAGATGACTTCGTACTTTCCATGCAAAAGTTCCTAGACCTCAAACAACATCTTAAATATTTAATCCAAGCCTTAAACCTAACCCTCTTACTTAAACAAAACATAAAATTACGGATGTTACAGGATCGGTTGATGAACACCCCTAGTTTTCCACCTTGTAAAATGAGTGATTTAGGGAGAGGATATGTGTCATTGTTAATAACCATTTGTTAGTAACCATAGTTAATGTTAACTAAGCTAGGTTAAGTTAAAAAATAATATAATACTTAACTAGGGTTAATAATAATCATGACTAGGAAAATATGTGGCGAAGAGTGAAGGGCGTGGTGTGGTCGAGTTTTGGACCACATAAAGGTTGAAGAAGCCAATTTGAACTTGTCTTGCCTTAACCATGGTTAACTTTTAACTAAGGTAGGTTAGGTTAAGGGCATTTTGGTCTTTTCACATAAAAGACATGATTACTTGCATTTAATGTTTCATAAATGTTTGGTGAGTTATGGTGGTGACTCACTCCATGGCTCAGCTCCTCCCGCGTCCGGTTCTATCTCTGCACATCCATTCTCGATTCCGTCTATTTCCCGATTAGGGTTTTACGCCCGAATAAGCATAATAACTTATTTATTTTGAAAATTTTCAAAATAACCCATATCATTGGAAACGAAATAAAAATTCTAACCATTTTGTTCATGAGTCAAAATTTGGTTTTCTGATCAGTAAAATCTTACTGTCAGTTAAGACACAGACCGGGTTTCGTCTGAATTTTAAATCTAAATTTTTACCGTAAGCTTCTACCATAAGGTAGAATAAAATTATGATTTTATTTTATCCAAAATCATTTTCTAGATCTCAGATAAAATATAAAGAATTAAAAATTCTACTGATATTGAAAAACAAAAAAATGGGGTGTTACATCGTCCACAGTATCAACTATCGATCATCCCTATATTTCTAACATGGAGAAGCAAACAAGGAGCAGATCCAAAGATTTAAGCTTTCGAACATAGCAAAACATAACCTAAGAAGCCAAACACATCGAGGTGGTTATCGAAAAGTGGTCCATAGAGGCGGTGAGAACAGATCCGAAAAGAGCAAAGACCGACGAGTTCGGGTGCTTGAAACGATGGCCGGAAGGTTCGACGCCGACCGGATCGAAGTAGCACGCGGCGGGCTGCGGGCAAAAGGATGAGATGCTGACGGTGACGGCCGTCGGGTGGCTAACATCGTGCGGCCGGCGATTTATGGATAGATCGGCGATCGGAAAGTCTAGTGATGGGGTCAACGATCGAAACGATGGCGGACAGCAGCCGAGACAGAAACAAGGGTAAGAAAGACGAAGGACGCACTAGAAAAGAAGAGCACGATGGAGGAGAGAAAAAAATGGGCGATTTTTGTATGGCCGAGAAGATGATTAGAGTTCCTTCATACTTAGGGAAGGAGGAAAAGAGAGAAATAAAGTAACAAGTAATAAGACTGATATTAATTTGATTTGGTAATGATGTGATTACAAAATACAACCCTAATAGTCCTATTTATACTAAAAAGTAGAATCATAATCTTGTTCAAATAGAGAATCAAATTATAAAATATTATTAAGAAATAAATCCTAAGAGATCATCTAGGATACTCTAAAATATTCTAAGATATGAAAATATATTATCGATATTTCTATGATTTTCTAACAATTACAAACATTTTATTATTCTTGACACTTTATATTTATACTTTGTTTTAATTTTTTTTGGTTCCCATGGTATTCCCGCACGCAACTTCGCAGACTAATTTCTCGAGCAGGCCACAAGGGCGGCAAAGCTCTTTCTCAAGAGTTTTAACGTCTACATTCCCCGTGCTCGACTCCGAACTTACGACCACCGGTTAAGTCTATCGAGACTCGTGCCATTTCATCCAAACGCTTCTTGTAACACCCCGATTTTCATCGTTTTAAAATAATCGAAATGCGAACGATTATTTGTATATATTTATGAGTATTAGAAAATTATTTTAAATAAATGGAGTTCATCACTCAATCCTACTTGAATGTAGGAAGCTACGATTAAAATTTAGGTTGAAACGCGTAGCTAATCCCCACGCCGCTATTTTCACCGAAGATATTTATACCGCTTCAAAAGACCTAATTTTAATTCGTGAACGAAAGACTTAAGGTTTTTATTTTATTTCCCACAATTCTGTATTTTTGAATTATTTCAGAAAAAATAAAATAATTTACGTTTAATGATCGAAATATGTAATCTCGGGTGAGCGTCAGTGGATTTCTGAGTTTCCAAGAGCAAGATGAAGAGTTTATCTTAGATTTTGAGATGATTCATGGGGATGAATCATACTTTTAAGTCTAGAAGATCCCACAAAGTTAAAGTGAAAATTTATGAATTTTACGCTTAAGTCCTCGAACTTTTTATTAATTACACTTTGGTTCCTAAGTTAGTTTCTAGGTTTTCTAAGTGAGTTGGGCCAGAATCTTTGTTCCAAATACCTTATTGGACCGTGGCCATGAAGCCCAAATTCCTTGTCCATGAATTAAAATTCATAAAGCCCATTAGAAATCATGAAAGTTTCCTATGTCATGTTTAAGCTTTAAGCCTTTTTTTAAGGCCCCACAAAGATGAATTCAAGCCCAAGTTTTCAAGGCCCATGCGCAAGCCCCAAGAAGGAGTGGGGGCTGCCTTAGTTTGGAAGATTCAAGTGGATTCTTGAAGTTTCCACACAATTCCACAAGGTTCCACAATGTTCCACCATGTTCTACAAGACTTTTCTAACATGTTCTCAAGCATTCTAGCTTTTTCTTAAAATATCTCATGAAGAAAAATCAGCCAAGAATAGTCAAGATAAGACCACATTCAATGTGGCAAATGGTCATCATTACAATTTATTGGCAATTTGCAAAATAGTCCTTATACTTTTGGAATCTTTGCAAAATGGTCCCTAGGAATTATTTGCACTTTAATCCTTTGAAAAGCCACCTCCTTTATCATAAATCCTTCAAAAGTGGCGCATCCCACATCTTTATAAATATGCCTTAACTTCATTATTTGACATTTTCACACTTTGCACAAAAACTACTCAAAAGTTCAAGTTCATAAGCCTTTTAGCATCATTTTGTGAAGCAAGTCTTTGGATCTTCACTTGTTTTTGATCTTCAAGAGGTGAATCCTATTCTTCTTCCTTAATCATTTCTATGTTCTTCAATAAATTTATTGATTCAAAGTCTATTTCATCTATGTTCATCACTTTTAAGTTTCTAGATCCAGAACTTTGAAAATTCATAACTAATTCTAGAAAAATCCTTTTGACATGAAACCAATTGCTATGATCTTATAATCATCTCTATTTTCATCATATAGAAGCATATGGTCATGAGAAATTTCCTTCCTTGATTTCTGGACTGGGCCGAATCTAAGTATAATGAGAGTTAGGAAGTTTTTGAGTTTAAAATTTAGTTGTTTAGTCACTAATCCATGATCTTGGTTGATTAAGGACCGTTAATCTATGACTTAATCATGATTAGAAATTTTAAGGATTTTGAACCCTAAAAATTAGCCCTTAGCCGAAACCCTAACCCTAAAGGTTAGAGGATTTTGTTTCAAATTTTAGTCTTGTAATAAGTAATCTATGTTAGTTGAGACTCTAGTAACTAGGATCCAAAAGATGGCATTAAGAAGATAATCCTAAACCTATTTTCTATGTCTTGACCGAACCTAGCCCTAAAGTGTCATAGATGGTTGTTAGTTGATTAATTATAGTTATGTTGTTTGGTTGAAGGTGGTTGTGTTAACTCGTGGCGGGATAACGAGGATCGTCGTGGTACGTGTTTTGGTGATAACTCGGGTGGGGGAAAGAATCATCCTATCGTTGGAATCGATAAGTAGTATATTCTATAATAATTGTGTAGGGCGACCTAAACCCTACTAGTAGTCGAGTAATCGTCAAGACCAAAATCCCATTGGAAATCTTTTCTCAGTAAAACCAATGGTGATTTGGGGATTATAGGTTTATCGACATTAAGTTGATTTTAAGTATTTGAGGATGTTTGATTTTATGTTATCAAATTCTATCGTGATATGCTGGTTGAGGTATTCCATCTGCATGTGATGTATTATTGCGGTGTTTGAATATTTATGATATTAAGGATGTTCGCTGTCCCGTCACGGCTAGTGATGGTTGTCATATAAGCCGTGACAGGTTCATGTTTGTAGAATTCTTGCCTTGGTTGTCCTGTCACGGCCGTGATGGCTATCACCACCGGGCCGTGACAGTAGAGTGACTTTGTTATTTATTTGGTTTGATTATTATGAGTTGGTTGTGATAAATTGTTGTATATGATATTGAGATATTTGAATATTCTCGCTGATTAATGTGTTATGCATGATCCGCTTGGTTTAACCCTATGCTTAGATGATTTTAAGCAAAGATACATGTTGTTCGGGAGATAAGTTTTGGGGTGAGAGTTTTGAATATGAATTAGAAGAGCCTTGCTATTATTTTATAGAAGTGATGTGATATAGAATGTGAGTGGAGGTTGTGAGGAAAAGCTTGAGGTACTAGGTTGCTATTGATAAAAGTCGCTTGAAAATCATATCGTGCTTATGCACTATTTCCCATGAGAGGTAAGGGAATAGGGCGCATTGAGTTATTATTTATTATATGCTTATGTGATATTTAAAATGGGAGAAATAGTGACGCATATCATGCTTATGTACTATTTCCTATGAGAGGTAAGTGGAATAGGGGCGCACCGAGTTATTCTTTATTACGTGCCTTATGTGCTATTTCCAATGGGGCAATAGTGACGCATATCAGGCTGATGCACTATTTCCTATGAGAGATTAGGGAATAGTGGCGCACCGAAGTTTTGACCCTAAATAGTTTCGACTACTTGACTAGTGTGGCAGGAGTATAGATTGCCATATTAGTATAAATGTTGAATTACAGGAGTTGAAAGTAGCAGGTGATATCGTAATTTGAGGATGATTGCTAGTTAGGTGTGATGTGTGTGGTTGACGGTTATTATATTTTATTCTATGATTCTTTTCCGCTTTTGATGATAGAACTTTTTCTTTATCCCCTATATCTTTTCTGTGTGTTGTATTTTATTTTCGATGTAATCGCATGCGGAAGACCCGATGGAGGAACCAATTGTGGAGTTAGATGGAACTCTGTATGAACCGGATGCTGGAGGTCGAGCTGTGATCCATGGCGATTAGAGTATAGACATGATGGCCAGTGTGTCTAAGGAGTATTTATATTTCCGCTAAGTAAGTCTGTAGTGAAGTTTATATCTGTGAGGGATCCTACTGAGAGGGTACCTTAACAGTTGTTTTGGTATTGTCATAAATAAACCGAGGTGTATTTATATGTATTAACGTTGGTGTGTTCTAAATTTGAAGAAGTTATATGATAATTAAACAATTTTTAATTTTTACATATTTTCAACGATAAGCGTGCGATTAAGTAAATAAATATTAAGGTTTTAATGTAATAATACAATGGGGCACAACGGATGTCTCACTCTTCAGTATACATTGTTTTAATTGAAAGGTCAGAACATGCAGATTAGTCAAAAACAAATAAATAAATGGAGTTCTCAAGCTATCAAGTTAATATTCCACTGAAGCAAACTAGTTTGAGCTAAAGAATGAAGAACCTCTCTAGAAGAGTTATTGTCATGAAAATTAAGTATCTTGAATTGAAGCATCTACTCACTCGCCTGTTCTTTGAGCACAAGTGAAGATTCAAAGAAAGAATAAAATCAAGAAGTATAAATCAAGATCAAAGTGTCCATCTTGTTGAAAATTTTGGAAGAAGATTCAGATGAGACAACTCACACATGCCGATAAGATGACTTACCCTCAAGCATCATGATACCGCATTGAAAACTTTAAGAATGTTCTACATATGCACCAAATGTATTTGCAACTCAACAACACTCACTTTTTCTCAAAATGGATAAATATGGATACTTCAAGAAAGCTTCCTCCTTTTGAAAGGACAAGAAAAAGGAGAAGGAATCTGCTCTCTTGATACCATTTTTGTTGAAAACATATCTCCTCTCCACATATATACACAAATTAAAATATTTGGGAGGTTAACGCATTAAAGACGCACACCATTGCTTGCAAAATGTCCAAGAGCTTTGTGTGTGTGCCTCGAACCTTCGTGGTATTCTACTCTTATTCTATTGTAACATTGCATTGAATTCAAAAAAAAAAACACTTGGAGATTGTTTTCCATCTTATGTGAGTGTTTAGCCTTCTCGGGTCGTTGTTGTTAGCTTGTGAGAGATCTTGTTTAACCCTTGCGTGGCTTTTAGTGCAACATTAAGGTTTTAAATAATAATTACGGTTGTGGTTGTATTACGATCCGATACGACCAATTGCAATTAAGTCTGTCTATATTTACTACCTAATACGTTGGCGGCTGCCACAACCGAGATGTTGTGGTCGCATCACGTGATGCGATCTGCATTTTAAAACACCTGCAAGTTTATGTGAAAACTTGTTATACCTAGTTTGGATAGGCTAATGGTAGAGTAAAACCACTCAGAATTATATGTTGTACAGGCTAGGGTGGATTAAAACTATTTGTATCTTGGAAAGGCTAGCTAGGGTTGACAAAAACACTTGGTGATTGAATAATGGAAAAATCTTCACCTTGGGTGGAGATCGAATGTAGACTCCACATTGAAGACCAACCAATATATATATATATATATATGTATATATATATATATATATATAAAATATAATATGGTGAAGCTCCTTTAATCACTAGTGGAAAATATACATTAGAGGTAAAGGTTTACGCCAGTTAACCAAAAACTAGACGTAAAAAGGGGGGCTATGATTTTCTAAATATCGACTTCATTAATTACCGTTAACGCCGTTCTTTTAAGGACCGACGTTAAAAGTGAGGCGGTGGCAGTTTTGTAAATATGAAATCACTATTTCCGCTGCTTGTTTAATGAACTGACGTTAAAAGTGTTTTGCAAGAAATTATTAACACTTTTAACGCCGCTTGTTTATAAAATCGACGTTAAAGTGTGATTTTTACTTCAGTTAAATAAATAACTGACGTAAATAATCAACTTATTCCTATCTTTCTTTCGTTGTCATCTTCCTGTTGTCACTCTTAACGCAGATCATCACTCCATATAGTGCAGTTTATTTCTAATCTTTTTTTTTAAAAAAGTTTATTTTTAATCTTAATTAATTAGCTTGAATTAGTAAATTAACAAATTCTTGTGCAAATTAAAATAAATAAACACTTAACATAAAACAAGTTATATATGTATAATCATATCGTATCTCATTGAAGCGATTCATAAGTTACAATTACATGTTTAAAAGATAAAAATTTCCCAAGATAAAGCACTAAAATATAAAAAGTTTGCTTTCAACATCATTTCTCTTCTCACCCTATCCTCGAAACTCCAACATTGAATGCATCCCTCCCTCATTTGAAGTCCTTGATGCTCCATCTGAATCCACACCACTTTGGAGCAAAGGGCGAGTGAAGGGTGCACTGACCGTTTCAAAGCAATATTCTTGGAACAGCCACTTGGTTCCAAAGTCGAGGTTTTGAACCGTAGGCTGCCGATTCTCCGAAGGATGATGGTGGTGTGCAATTCACATAATGCGATTTACACACCCTTATCACCCATGTAATGCGATTTACACAACCTCGAAGTTGTTTGACCATTAAGAGAGAGACCTTAAGTCTAGGTATAGGAAGAAGAGTGATGAAGTTAATCTCCATGGCAGAGCCATATTGTGAAGCGGAAAAATTAAAGGAAGGAAGGAAGCTATTTATAGGAGTAGGGATGAAGTTACTAGGCGTCGTAAGTTGCTAAAAATTAAATTGATCATTAAGTGCATTAGGTTCCAAGGCGCATTGGGAGTTGGTCATATATTATAAACGTGCGTAAAAGAAAACGCCTCAAGGATTAGGAAGAAATAGACCTTTAAGTCTAGGTATAAACTTAGTGCTCATAAAGAGGATTGTAGGTTACAATTTGCATGGGTAAGTAGCACAAAGAGAATGGGTAATTTAGTAGCGAAGTAGTCAAAGGAATGAATGCTTTTGCGAGAACTTATACACTTTTAACGTCGCTTGTTGAATAAAACCGACGCTCAAAGTGTTTTTAAAATAAAAATATTTATTTTTAACGTCGGTTGTTTATACAACGCGAGCGTTAAAAAGTGATTTTTACTTCGCTTAAATAAACAATTGACGTAAATAATCCTATATCCCTATCCTAAATGCCCTGTTGTCACTCTTAACACAGGTTTGTTAACGCCATTGTTGAATAAAACTGAAGTTAAAAGTGTTTTTAAAATAAAAAATTTATTTTTAACGCCTCGTTGTTTATACAATTGACGTTAAAAGTGTGATTTTTACTCAGCTTAAATAAATAGCCGACGTAAATAATCCTATATCCCTAGCTATCCGAAATGCCCTATTGTCACCAATTAACACAGTCTCTGAGCCATTTTGTCAAGGAATAGAAATATAGAGGAAAAGAAGAGGCAGTATTACAGGCTGATACAGAAGAATGTTACTTTATACAGAGATACCACTTTTAACGTCAGTTGTATTCAACAACACGCGTTAAAAGTGTTTTTTTTTAAAAAATATTAATATTTAACGTCAGTTTGTTAATAAAACTGACGTTAAAAAATTAATTGTAACATCAGTTGTTTAATACAATCGACGTTAAATGTTGTTTTATATAACGTTTACACCCGCGTGCCTTCCGCACTTCGTCCCGCACGGACGTCTCTTTTTTCTCTTTTCATCACGCCAACCCTAAATCACTCTCAACCTCACTCTCACTCTCACCCAAAGACAGAACCCTAATCGCGAGCTCATTTCCACCGGTAACCACCGCGAGAGCTTCTTCACCACCGTGAGGTACACTATTAACCCTAACTCTATCTTTCCATTCATTCTTTGCAATAACTTGACGTACATCTCTCTTCCCTTCCCGCGCACTAACTCTCCTTGTCCCTCCGCTTCCAATAACCACATCGAACGTTGGCCACCACTCGAGCTCCCTCCCCACCACCACGCGAGCACCTATTTCCTCGGTGAGTATTTAGGGCATATTTTTGTATTTTTGGTTTTGAGTGTATGTTGAAACCGTAGTCCCAGAGTTGAAACTTGAAACCGTGAGTTTGAGTTGCTTGGAATGTACGCCTCTGTTTTGGTTTTGAGTGCATGCTGCTTGCTGGCTGATCTGCCACGGCCATGGATGCTAATCACGGCTGCCAGGCGTGATCGGTTCCCGCCTGTGATGGCATGGTCTGCCTTGGCACATTACGGCCGTGATGGACATCAATCGCCGTGTCGTGACCAATGCTTGGCAATTAATCTTTAAAAACTATAGTTTTCAATCTCCCGTATTGTCCTTATATTGATATATATATGTTTTGTATATCTCAGGACCCATCTAGTTATGGATCGAGTTGGATGGTTTGTAAGCGTATTAGTTTTGAGTATTTGAAGGGGGTGGGAGAATTTATAGAATTTGCTCAAAGGAATGTTCCTAATAGTAATGGAATGTTTTGTTGTCCTTGTGTCAAGTGTTTGAATACGAGGAAATGTACAGGAAGGATATACGTATCATTTGATTTGTGAAGGGATTTGCTTGAGTTATACAAGATGGATATGGCATGGTGATATGTTGTTGAGTAGTAATACCGGCGAGTGTCTCCCAAAGTGAGGACGCTGACGAGATATGGAGGATGATCTAGTAGAGGACATGATCCGTGATATTGACAAGAATCTTTCATCGAGCGCATGTGTATGATAGGTTGTGCGGTGATGCGGATAAGCCTTTTATATCCAGGGTGTACTACTCATACACGGTTGTTTCATGTGCTAAAATTGGTTCAGGTGAAGGCAGAAATGGTTGGAGCGATAAAAGCTTCACGAATTGCTTGAAGTGTTGAAAGACTTGCTTCCTGAGGACAACACATTGCCTCGACCGTAACCATGAGGCCAAGAAGGTATTGTGTCCTATGGATATGGAGTATAAGAAGATACACGCATGCCCCAATGATTGCATATTGTACACGGGTGTTCATGAAGACAAACACGATTGCCCCAAATGTGGGTTATCACGATACAAAGTGAAGGGTGGTGATGATGATGATGATGTTGATGATGTGAGAAAAAAGGGTCCTCCCGCGAAGGTGTTGTGGTATCTTCCAATAATTCCAAGGTTCAAGCGATTGTTTGCCAATGCGAAAGATGCCAAGAATCTTAGATGGCATAATGATGAGAGGAAACGTGATGGAAAGGTTCGTCATCCCGCCGATTCTATTCAATGGAAGAATATCGATACTATGTTTCCGGATTTCGCCGATGAGCCAAGAAACCTAAGGCTTGGACTTTCTACTGATGGAATGAACTTATGGTAACAGAGTAGTATTCATAGTTCATGGCCTGTTCACAGGATTTACAACATGCCCTTGGTTGGGCATGAAGCGCAAATACATGATGTTGTCCATGATGATTTCGGGCCCAAAGCAACCGGGAAATGACTTAGATGTTTATCCAGGTCCCTTGATTGAAGACTTGAAAACGTTGTGGGTGGAAGGTGTTGATGTAGTTGATGGGTATTCTCATGAGACTTTCAAGCTTCGTGCCATGTTATTTTGCACCATCAACGACTTTCCAAGATACGGTAACTTGTCCGTACAGTGTCAGGGCATAAAGCATGCCCTATATGTGAAGAAGGCACATGCTACACTCAGTTGCATCATGGAAAGAAGATGGTTTTACCTTGGGCATCGGAGATTTCTTAGACGTGATCACCCATATCGTAAGATGAAAAAGCTTTTAATGGATGCCAAGAGACGAAGAAGCGGACTACTTTAATTGGAGAACAGTTTATCGAGGTAAAGGACATCGATGTTATATTGGCTAAGTCCAAAAAGAAAGGTAAAGTTTTTGAGAAAAAACATATGGAAGAAGAGGTCGATATTCTTTGATCTTCCATCTGTGTGCGCAAGCTTGATGTCGTATCTTGATTGATGTGATGCATGTGGAGAAAAATGTGTGTGATAGTGTGATCGGGACGCTTCTCAACATTCGGGGCTAGACAAGGATGGTGTGAATGCCTCGTCTCGACCCCGTTGCTATGGGTATACGAGAGCGCTTAGCTCCAGTTATTTGAGGATGGTTAGCGGACTTATTTGCCTGCAAAGATGTCATACTTTGTCAAAAAAAGAGAGACAAAGTTTCGGGTGTCTTGGCATCAAAGTTCCACATGGTTACTCTTCAAATAGAAGAGGCTTATCTCTAGTGATCTTAAATTGGTTGGCTTGAAGTCTCATGATTGTCACATCTTGATGCAACAACCGCCGTTGCTATGTGGTATTGCTACATAAAATGTGAGACATGCCATTACTCGGTTGAAGCTCATTCTTCAATTCTATATGTAGCAAAGTCGTTGACCCCAGTATGTTGGATGACTTGGAAGTCGAGGCTGCTACAATCTTGTGCCAAGTGGAGATGTATTTTCCTCCTTCCTTTTTCGACATAATGGTTCACTTAATTGTTCATTTGGTGAGGGAGATTAGATTATGTGGGCGGTTTTCCGAGATGGATGTACCCGCTTGAGCGCTACATGAAGATCTTGAAAGGGCGTGAAGAATCCCCTCATCGTCGGAAGCATCCATTGTCCAAAGGTATGTTGCGAAGTAGCTTATTGAGTTTTGTTCGGACTACCTTCATAACACTGATCCTATGGGGGTTCCAAGCCTCGGCATGATGAGATCAGATGTCAAGGTAAGGGCACATGGCTTAAGAATCAATAGGAAGGATCGGAGGAAGTGCTTCAAGCACATTTGTATGTATTAAACAACATCGAATGTTCAGCATTTCTTATTTGAACATAAAAGAAAAGTCAATCAAGAAAACCTCGAATGCGAAAGGTGGTTGTTGAAAAAGCATAACAAGACTTTCTTACCATGGTTCAAGGAAGAAATGCTTAAGGATGGTAATCTTGCTTCGATGACGTAAAATGGCTAGCACGGGGCCTAACTTCAACGTCATATGTTGGAGCGGATACGACATAATTAACTTTTCCTTTTATACAAAGGAAAAGATAACAAGAGTACCATGTAAAATATGGGGTTATGATCGTGGAGAAGCAATGCACTTCTCCAGTGCAAGGACAGAAAACCCGATAAGACTTCGAGACCTTACTTTGGATATATTGAAGATATTTGAGTGCTCGATTACACTAAGCTTACGATGCGGTATTTAAATGTAAGTGGGTATGATAGTAACGGTGGTGTACAAACCACGAATGGGGTTCACATTGGTAGACCTCAACAAGTTAGGTCATATAAATGAGCCTTTCATAATGGCTTCCCAAGCAAAACAAGTGTTCTACATCATCGATCCTTCTAACAAAGGTTGTTACGTGGTTCTCCAAGGAAAAAGCATGTATAATGGTAGTGATGGAAATGAAGGTTCAAATCTTGATATTCTTGAGACTCCTTCTTTTTCAACAAACATGCCTACTATAATCGAGGAGACACAGGTGGACGATGTACATGCCACTTGTGATGATCATAGAAGCGGATATCGATATAGGTAGTTGAAACTCAATATACATTTATAACCTATGTTAATAAATATATATTGTTTTGAACAATGCATACATATGGATCATTGTTCCATTTTTCTTTCTTGATTCAGAATGTGTGTATATTCTCAGATATCGGGATATTTACTGAATGCGAGGATGGCTTAGGGAGTGATATTTTTAAACGAATTTAAAAAATACTATTAACGCCGGGTTGTATCATACAACCGGCGTTAAATTTTATAAAATCTCAAGACACTATTATCGCGATTTGTCTATTACAACCGACGTTAAAATTAAGACCTTTAACGTGGTTCTTTTTAACAATTGACATTATTTTAACAAATTACGGTTATGTTACAGAAGCGACGTTAATTTTGTAAAAATAACGCCGGTTGTGTTAAAAGTAACCAGCGTTAATAGTGTTATATTGAGTTTAACTCGTATTTTATATTCGATCGTTCGACGTAAAATCAATTCTAACGACGTAAAAAGCACTTATTGCACTAGTGAATCCTCTACCCGTTATGTGTTTCAAGTTCCTTGCTTAATTTTTCTCATGACTAACAATTCTTCTCGGTTATGTTGTTTACGAGATCCCACTTGCTTGAATTGGGACGGAGAACGTTTAATGAGTAAAGACCAGGTTGTTTTATTTATGACTTGGTGAACGATATGTTTGGTCCTATGTATCCAGATGGGAATCAAAGACAAGAGAATTCTAGGTCCAACCTTGGTCATGCGGTGATCTCGATCCGTAATCTTTTATCGATGAATACCTGAGACAAGGACTCTTGGTGGTCTCTGGTTAAGTTGGTTCCTAGAATATGTAGAGAGATTCACCTAGTTATGTGAAAGTGTCTTCCTTTAAGGTTCTCACTCCTTTATAGTTAGAGTCATCCAGATCCTCTTTCTTAGGATCAAGTCTATCTCTTCATATATCTAAAGCCAACTTGATCTCCTTATTTGATAGGTCCATCTCTTATATTGAGATCAAGTTGTTAGATAGGCTTAGATAAGTGTTATCTCTTAGTCCTACCTTTTTTCTATCCTTGGCAGATTGAATCTCCAAGTTAGGTGTTGATTGCCACCCAACAGTACAATCAGTTTCGTTATATGTTTTCAACTATTCAAATTTTGTGTTACAAGTCAACTCATCCACTTCATAAGTCATGATATTTAATTTATATGAATATTTTCTCGTCCTTGTGATTGTAAAGTTTTGTAAGCATTGACTTAATATATTGACCTCTCATGTGTTCAAATTATATAAGTTCTTTTCAAAAGTCGTTTCATAATCGTTGCAAGTTTTCAGTTTTGTCACATAAGTCGACAAATCTACTTCATATAAGTCATCACATTCACCCGAGGCAGCCCAGAGTCTTATTGAAGTAATTTTTTTTTTTTTTTAAAGTTTTTAAAAATTAAAGTAGATCCCAGAGAAAGTTGCATTAATGATAGTAAAGTTGTTTTCTCTGGCATGATCAAGTTTCTATAGTTAGCCTTTCAGAAAATACCAAAAAAGAAGACGACTTTGTTTTTATACAGACTTCTTTTCATACACTCTAAACAGGACACTCCAAGAAAAAGAAAGTATCCTCATTAAAAACATTGTATGCAAATATTATCACAGCTCCTTTCATACCACTTCAGTATATGGGCTTCTTTAGAGTGAAAACTGAAACCAGATGGTTGCATCCTAAGCATTGTTTCAGAGAGCCATCAATATGAAGGGGAGATCACATCTTTTGACGAGCCTACAAATTTTCCACCTATGAACACTGCTGGGACTGAAGGGTTGCATCCCAACCTCCTTAAAGCCCACTCCATTTCCCTCCCATAGGAATCATTGTCAAGCTCATGCACTGCGGGCTTGCTCCAAGCTCATAGAACAGTTGCTTGATGCTGTGGCACAGCAACAAGAACTCTTGGTAAATATAACAGCTGCCTTCTTTGATGCCAAATCACTTACTCTATCCATTACTGCAAAGTTCCCAAAGGGAAATGAGAATGTATCAAATATGAACCTAAAAAAAAGTTGAAAGTATTTTTGATATTGTTTTGGGAGGCTTGTGTAGTTGTTCACTAAGGCTTGATTGCTCTGGTGAACTTTGATGTTTCATCAACTTTAATTATAATGGTTGATGAGGGTATAGTGGATTGAATTGCATAATCTGAAAAGAGAAACAAATTAATTATAGATAAATGGATAGGAAAGGTAAAAAGAAAGAAAGTTCCTTCAGATATTTGTTTGGATAAGGAAATAATGCTCTCCGATCATTTGGTAGATGGTGACACTGCTAATGCCATGAACAAGTTGCTATATTTAGCATCATACTCTAAATGATAAATTGATAATCCAAATCTCTTATGTGGTCCGTACTAGCAATCCATGCTGGAATAAGAACAAATGTATAATAATTTAATAGCTCTTTCGGACATGGTTTGAGGCTTGAGGATCAAGAACATTATCTCAATGTTAAATAGCAAACTAGTTCTCTCAAGCAGATGGCACAAAAACATTGCGCGTTGTCGAGAAAATATGTCAAAAGCATGGAATCAATATCAAAATAGAATGACCATTATGCAAAGTCCGAGGTCCCAAAAAAGAATTCCATGTTCACTGCATGGCTATTCATATGGTAAATATCCCTACGAACTTACCCTACCATATTTATGTATAAAGAAAGTTAAGGAAATGATTATGCTTATAATCATTCCACCAATATCAATGTCTATTGATGTGGTAAGTTCTTATAATTAGATCTCTTGCCCACTTCTGCAATATGTTGCAATTGCTTGGAATTCAAGTAAGTTCCTAGTGTGTATGTGGATAGGGGTTTTAAATCTGTGTCTGTAACCACAATTAAGGCCGTGACGTTGCAGTTTTAATAGTCTCCAAAATCGCATCACGATTGCAATCTAGTAATTATCCTGATAACGGAGAACACAACTTGGTGGCATGGTATTCCTCTTTTTAAGTCCATTGTTCCAAATCTCGCCGGTTGATGCAAGGGTTTGAGGCTGATGTGGAGAAAGATAAGAGTTTATCCAGTTCCTTTTCACTTTGTGACTTTGGTCCCTGCATCAGATTCATGGAATACAAACAGTGGTAAAGTCACACAATCTATATGTGTATTTGGCCCCATTGGGTAAGGAAAGGCAAGGGAATAGGGACTCTTCAAAACTGTTTATATCCAGTACCATGGTGAGCTAGTGTGTCTTGAGATTCCCAATGTTTTCAGTATTATTCGATTTTATAGATATGATTCCAACTTCCTTAGTAGTTGGGCATAAATTCCTTGGGCTCTGAGTGGTCATACTCACTTTGGGATATTTATTGTATATACATTTATTAGTATCAACTCAATGGGAGATTAGAATGTCTATTTGAAAGTAAGAATTCACTAGAAGGATTAGGTATAATTTGACAGGAGGCCTCATTGTTCATGTCTAAATGAAATGGACTTAGAGAATGCGAGATTTGTCACCATTGAGTCTTATAATTCCAAGAATTATGTAGAAACCTCCTCAATGATAGAGGCTATTAAGCACAAGATAGTGGAAGGTTTTATGTAGTAGTAATTTGATAATACAAACATTTATTAGTCTACAACATGCAGATTTAATAAACAAAATAAAATAAAAATGGAGTTCTCAAGCTATCAAGTTGAATATTCACTGAAGCAAAACGAGTTTGAGCTAAAGATGAAGAAACCTATCTAGAAGTGTCATTGTCATGAAAATTAAGTATCTTGAATTGAAGCATCTACACTCACGGTTTATTAAAGCACAATGAAGATTCAAAGAAACGGAACAAAATCAAGAAGTATAAACTGAAAATCAAAGTGTCCATCTTGTTGAAAATTTTGGAAGTAAGAAGAGAAAATTGAAAATCTGCTTAGTTTGCTGCTTACAAGTTCAGGATGAGACAACTCACACAGGCTGATAGGTGATAAGATGATTCCTGAAGATCATGATACTGAGTTGAAACCGTTTTAGAATGTTCTATATATGCACCAAATGTATTTACAACTCAACAACAGTCACTTTTTCTCAAATGGAACATTATGGAATTTTTTTATAAGCAATGGATAAATATGGATACTTCAAGAAAGCTTTCTTCCTTCTGAAAGGACAAGAAAAAGGAGAAGGAATCTGCTCTCTTGATACCATTTCTCGAAAACAATAATGTGATTTCAACATCTAAAAAGTTGACACCCACAACATTCAGTCAATTATGTTCAAAATAATGTCTAATGGTATATGAATCAAAAATTTGAACCTATCAATCCGTATTGAATCAATGACTTCAAAATATATATATTATTAATATTATTAATTTTATTATAATTTTATTATTTTTATTAAAAAATAATATATTATTCCATTTCCCAAAAGTATCCAAACTAGTTATATCCTAAAGGTTGTCTTTTTAGGTTGTCTCTCCACCATTTGGTTATATTGGGATTTACATCATAAACTGGTTATATCAAAAAATATTTAATTTTACATGGTTATATTCGCATCATTGATCCACTGCCTTAGCAACAAATCTTGTAATCGTCATCGCACAACAAGAAAATTGAAGATTAGCTCGTGACAAATTTAGCAGCTAATTTGTAGTTAATCTCTAGCAAACAATTTAGCTCAGATTTGCTACGAATTATTACAATATTGGTGGTAGTATAATTTGAGTGGCAAATCAGCTAGCAAAAGTTTTCCTAGCTATTTTAAAAGTTTCCCTAGCAATTTTATAGTTAATATGTAGCAAAAATGTTGTTTCAATATTCATTTTTCCTAGCAATACAACTAGGATATTATTATAGCAATTTTATAGTCAATCAATAGCTAAAATTTAATAGTGATTTATAACTATTTCATAGATTGAGTACTTTTTTCTAGCTAAATGACTTACTATATTGTCATATAATTTTATAGTCAATCAATAGCTAAAATTTCTTAGCCATTTTATAGATATTTCTAGCTATTCTCTTTTTTATTTATCTCTTTTATTTCATATTACTTCTTATTTATAAGAAAGTAAAATAATCTACACTTGAAGAGAATCTATTAAGAAAACAAGTAACCAACTCGGCACATGCGGTGCTAGAGAAGGAAACTTGGCAAGTCTAATACAAACAGTGGTTCACCCAAAAACAAGAACACCACAAATGATAATCCCAAAAATCCTTGATCAACACTACAAACCAAAGAAAGAGGACATAATAGGACCAAAGTAATAGTCTACAAATTAATTCAATACAGAACCGGAAAAATTAACTGCTTTCTTCAAAAAGTAGCATTTTTAAATTGAATATAAAATGAGAAATTAAATCATAAGTAGTTAATCATTTCATCCTCGTGATCATCCTCCTTCTCCATGATCTTCCTCACCACTCACTTTGTAATGGTTCTTGCTTTACGAGATTTCTAACTTGGGGAACCACGATCATGGATAAGATGGGTTCCAACATAGGCAACAATTGTGTTTGGACAAAAGAAGTCATTTCTATGTTCCGCGGCTTCCTTGATATCTTCTTGTGTCGACACTAGAGTGCGGGAGGGACCAATGACCTTCGAAGATGAAGTATCCATAGAATCATTAGTGCCAACATCTAAATTGTGACCCCCTGAAAATCAACTCTTCTTGGGATTTTGACACTGCCAATGCATACGAGATCAATTATTGGATGCTTTGAAGTGACTTCTCGTACTTCTCCAACATTACAGTGTCATATGACTCCTAAAACAACATCAATTACAATATAATAATTATGTGCCTATATCGATTACCTATAGAATCGATGAAAGCATAGGGAAGGCAAAAGAAAGTAAGGACAAGTAGTGTAAGGCCTCGGAAGCACAATCGATCCCGGTTGCACTATTTGTGTAGGCCAACAAAACAAGAAGAGACATATTCAAAAGTTCATAAACAGCAGAAGCAAATAACTCTAACAAGAAATTAGAGATTATGAATTTTAAAAATAACTTCTGATAAAGTTCTTGGCTTGATAGACATATTCCCAATCTTCTTACTTTATGAATATGATAAATAGACATCTCTATAAGAAGCTGAATTAACTTCTGACTCGGCCTCCTATAATCAACATCAATTGGGATATAGTAAATGTCAATAAAATTGTATATGAAACTATATTTTACCATTCTCCTCTTATATTCACCCAGAGCATATTAGACTCCGTTAATGTGACATTGAATGGGATAAATTTGCCACTATTACTTGATTAGCATCAGATTTCTTCCTCCACTTTAGAAAATAAGCAAATGTTGACCAAACCATCCCATCTTGTCTTCATTATGCAGAAGGATTTTTGACCCTTAGTATCGACCAAATTTGTAGAGTTCTTTGTTTTAGGCCAATTTTCTTGCATTTCCAATGATGGGATAGCGGTCCATGCATGTTCTTTCCTGCCCGTTCTTGCCATGCTACGATCCTTGTCTGATCACAGGCACCCATATTACCCTACACCAATATAATATAAATACAATTATCCATAATAAAAGCAACCTAGATACAGAAAAGTACATACACACATGAAGTCCATAAATAGTTCATCTTGGTGGAGTGAATCATTTTCCACTGAAATCAACAGAGTGACACTCCAGTGAGATCACAATGAAATACTAATGTCAGTCACACT